>JANHFX010003067.1:16389-29324 GCA_027560015.1 Chloroceryle amazona
CTTTTCCTGCCATGCCTCTCTATCTGCTAGCCCCCTTGAACCCTCCTTAGCCCAGTCTAGAAAGGAAAGATGTCTGCTCATGGGTACAAAAACCATAGCTATGTCCTGGTCTTAGAGAAGACCATTTAAACACAGCAGAGAGTTCAGAACCAGTGTCAACACATAAGTTATCATAAGCTCTGCCCTCATTATTTAAATGCCAGTAATCTGTAGTGGTGATCAGGGCTTAGCTGTACATGTATAAGTACACTGTGAGACAGCTCGTGGCTGGAAAGGCTGGCAGGCAAAAAAAGAAGCCCAAGGATGTAGAAGAAGGTCAGTAAACACAAACCCAGTGAGATAACATGCCCCAAGGTCATACATAGTCAGTGGGAGAGCAGGGCTCTGAAATCACTGCTTTTACATACCTTTTCTTGTTGACCCCACAACTGGCACTATCCATGTGTTCTGATGACACAGGCCTCAGTGCATGACAGAACAGTACTGACAGAACAGTACTGCCAAATGCTGGTGTCTTCTCAGTCACAAAACATTTGGCATCTTCTTGAGTGACAATGAAGTCTCCACTCCACTTCATCCGCCTTGCTAGGTCTGCCCCACAGGGCTCAAAGGCAAGTCGTGGGTGATGGAGTACTGACAGTGAATGTGTTTAGGAGATCATTGCAAACTTCCCCTCAGAATGAGTAATCATGTAGGAATACAACCCAGGCCACCTCAGGGGGCTCTTCCCCACCAGCTGACATCAGACTGTTGACATAGCCAAGCAGCACTGCAGGAGCAATGGGATTTGTTCTCTGTCTCACATCAGCTGTTATGAGGAAAGCTCAAGGTGGAAGCACAGGGCAAACTTTACTCTTCCATTGACACTGGAGCATCTAAAATCTGCTAAATTGATGAAGCCAATGATTAGATTTTTTTTGCCTGGTCATCCCCTACCAGGGACAGTTTGTAGAAGCCTGGTGTGACAACAGAGGAAACCCTGGGAGGATTCCCACAGAAGTGGTAGGAATCCCTCTCTCCATTGCAAACACCTCGTAATGATTAGAAGCTTCAGACTGTTGGAAGGGGAATGGAGATTTTCAATCTGTGATGTAAGGGTGACTTCTCTAGGGCCCATGACTATCTCCCAAGAACAGCCATTCAGTGTGTGCAATACAGAGATGAACCTGAAAATTTCCTGAAATCTCTGTACAGAGGAAAGTTTAGTGGTCCACAAGAGAATAGATGGAAAACACCAACAGAGTTGATGTGAAGCCTGGGGCAGATATGTCAAAGCCACTGTGCTCTGGGAAGTGTGTTGGTCTCTGTAAGCAATGATTGAATTCCCTAAACTGTTGAAAGGAGCCTCTTGACTGTCATTAAAAGGAACAGAGTGGAGTTCAGGGCTTTACAGGTACTACCAACTGCCCCATTGATGCTTGAAATCACTGAAAGCAAACTCTCTGCACAGCCCTTTGAAATATTGCCTTCCCTCCTCTTTCTTCTTCCAGCTGAGCTAGAAAAGAGGGAAGCAAGAACCACTGCAGCAGTCAGGGCATGAATGATTGTGGATCATTCAGGCAGAGGTTTCCTGCCACCTTCCAAAGTTGCCACCCTGTGAAATTCAAGGACAACCAAGTTATAAGAGCAAATCCCCATTGTCAGTTTCCATCTGGATGATGCTCTGCATTGCATGGTGGGTACTGACATAGTGGACACTAGTCAGTGCCTACAGGAGATGTTGGGTCTTCTGGACCAGGTGTTGGCCTGGCAGGGTAGCCCAGATTCTTCTAGAGAGCACTGGCATCAGCTCATTTCACCTCAGCTGAGCTCAGATCACCATGAGAGACCTCCAGAGCAACCTGGTCTCCAAGAACCATGTGTGAGCTCCATAGCACTCTCACAAGAGCTGTCTCAGCCTGCCATCACTGCTTCATTTCCCTATGGATGTGCGATGGGAGGGGGGCAACTAATAACTTCAACACTGGATGCATTTCAGCAGTGCTTTTTCTGTGTGGTTCTGTGATCCTTTTGAGATGAAAGATGCCACAGAACTGTAAATCTGTGCCATTGTTATTATTATCTGAATTGATGCTTCTTCAATACTCCTGGAAGTGACATATAAATAATAGCATTATGAGCTAATCAATATCTCATATTTACATCTCCCCTTTCATCCAGAAAGATCACAGAGCTCTTTGTAAGCAATATCTTCACAAGTCCCTCTTAGTTGAGCATAACAGCACCAAAGAGAGCCTGGTGAGCTAATGTATAATTAGACTGATATGTTTTCACCCAGTTTCAGGAGATCCCACTGCATCTTAGTAGGTTAAGGTGGAAAGTGATGGAGAGTCCATTACCTATTGCATACTACAGAAGGAAATTTACAGGAGAGGTAGAATTTGTCTAAGGCACCAAAACTAACAAGTCTTCACTTGTAAAGGTGGCACAGGAACATTTGATGACTGTATGTAGCCATGGGCATCATGGAAAACTCCTTCTAAGTGCAAAAGTGGGCTAAGTTTATAAAAGTTTATAGACATCACGCTCCTGTAACCAGAAAAGAGCAGAATGCTCGCTGTGGACGTGGCCAAGAGCTCTCGGGCAGATTGCTGTTTAACACTGTGTGCCTGTGTTCAAAGTATCCCTCCCCATCCCATGTGCTTTGCATTTACTCTTGGACAGACTGTGGAGAAAATTGTATTCTTCTGAGAAATGAGGACCTCTGGTTGGGTCAGTTTTCTTGTTCTGTATGTGAAAGCAAAAGTTGTTTTGTGTTTTGTCCTGCACCTCAGAATAAGAACATTCTTCTGAGAAGGGTGTGAGTCAATCCCATGGCTGTGCAGAAAATGGACAAACTTAAGGCTGAGAGACTAAAGAGCACTTTTACCTGAATTGTCAAAGCCAGGTGGCAATGCAAGGAGGCCACTACTGAATTAGGTCACCCTGCCAGCTCTCCAGGGAGCGTGGGATAGATCAGAGACAAAGGAAAGCTCTGAAGAGCCCTTTGGAGATCAGCTCCAACCAGAGTCTAGCCTGATTGCATTTTTAACCATTTCTGTGAAGAGAGTGTGACAATGACCATTGTCTGGTACCATTGGCGTGAATTCCAGTTTTACTGAAAGCACCAGAACCCAAGCTGATATTCATGGGTTCTCTGTTATTAAGTATAGTGAAGAAGCCAAGGAGATGAGACCCAAATCTGATGGGCTGCTCCTACAGGTCTAGTAGTTTCACAGGCACAGATGCTTGGAATCCCCTTGTGTGCAACCAGATCTGTGTGTCCTCTTGAAGAAGGGAATACTCTTGGTACTCATTCTTCCCTTTACTGCACCCTGGATCCCTTTGGCTTGTGGGGTGCAGGTACCTGCAAGAAGGGCAGCCACAGGATACCTGTGCAACTGTGAAGTATGTGGTGGGTCTCACTGCCTCTCTCTCAGGTCCTGAGCTGTGTGAACCCCGACAACGTGAACAGCCCCGAGATCCCGGTGAAGATCCTGAATTGTGACACCATCACACAGGTCAAGGAGAAGATCCTCGATGCCATCTTCAAGAACGTACCCTGCTCCCACCGTCCCAAAGCTGCTGATATGGACTTGGGTATGTGAGTGCACAACGGGCCCTGATAACCCCTGGGCAGGGGGGAGAGGGGAGATAGGAGACTGCTCAACTCAATCCAGACACTGTTTGCTGGGGCAGGTGCCACCTCTCTGGACTCAGCATACCCTTGGTGCTTGGGCAAGACAGAGCAGCAGCAATGTTAAGAGGGCAGAAGAGACTGATTAAATTAAAGTGTATGCTCCTGGCTGAGGAAATTATTGGCCTTGAGGGCTTAAAAAGACCAGAATTCAGCTTGGACAGAGGTTTGGAAAAGGCATGACTGGAGCTATTCTCACTTTCCTGCTAAAGACCCCTAGAGAAAGACTACCAAATGCTCAGGGTGATGTTGTCAGCAGTGTTCAGGCTGCAGAGGTTTATTCCTAGCTCTCCTCTGAATGGTGAGGGTTTGGATTTGGATTATATGTATCTTCCTGCTGAGATTGTGACAGCCCAGGGGGTATTAATTACTTGTTGTGCAGGAACAGGAAAGAGGATGAAGCATCCTCTGTTCGGTGGGTTGCATCCATCTCATCCCTGACTGCTTCCCTCCCCTGCCAGCACCCCACCACCACCACCAGGTCTGGGAGCTGCTGCTCTGAGGTTTCCTTTCTGCACAGGACTAGGAGGTCTTCAGTGGGCGTTGGTCTCTTCTCCAAGGGAACAAATGATAGGACAAGAGGAAGTGGCCTCAAGTAGCACCAGGGGAGCTTTAGGCTGGACCTGAGGAACAAATTCTTCCCTGCAAGGGTGGTCAAGGCCTGGCCCAGGCTGCCCAGGACAGTGGTGGATTGTCCATCCCTGGAGGTATTGAACAGACATGTAGATGAGGTGCTGAGGGACAGGGTTTAGTGGTGGCATTGGCAGTGCTGGGTTAATGGTTGGACTCAATCGTCTCCAAGGTCTTTTCCAACCAAAAGGATTCTATGATTCTAAGAAACCATTAGTCCTCCTGTTTATGAATTCATGGTTTGGTTTGTTTTTCTCGGTGGTTTTCTCCTTCATGCATTGCTCTGCTTGGAGGGTGGAAAGAGAAGCACCAGCTTCACCTGCATTTCTAGGCAGTTGGGCTGTCAAGCTCTGGGGCACACTGTATTGACCAATGCAGGGGTGCCTCTGAAGCCAACATCCATTTCTGCCCCAAATCTGGAGCGAGGATGCTGGGAGGAGTGAGGTGTCTGAAGTTGGGGTCCAGAAGGAGATGTGGTACTACACCTGGAAGCTACTAGGAAAGAATATTGAAAAGTCTGCTCAGGGAATTGCTGAGGTGTCTGGTAGGGAGCTGAGGGCTGCATTGTGGCTCCATCTCCCAGAATTTGCCCTCTGTGACCTTCAGTGAAAGAGTCTTGAGTGGAAAATGATAGAGTCTATAAAACCCAGCAAAGTAGAAGAGGAACCAAAAGGAGGAGGAATGGACTGATGCCAAGAAATAATTCACAGCAATAATGGAGTCAGGAAGGAGAGTTCAGGGATTAGAGTTAAGTGTCTATATGTGTGTGCGTGTGTGTAGGAGGAGGTGACTCCTGACAGAAATTGCAGCAAGATTCCTGCTCATGAAAGGCAGTTAGAATAACGAAACAAGCTGCCAAAACCAGCAGCAGTAAAGAACAGAGCATATACATCATCAAGAAGGACCCAGAGACGATTCCGGAGCTTCTGTGAGTCAGCAGGGGAACAGGGAATGCTGGGTTGAGCATGAGGGCAGACAGGGCAGGCTGCCAGGGCACAGCAGACCAGAGGAGTGGGGTTTACAGCCAGATCTCCTGACCTGTCTGGTGCTGGATGGTGGCCACAGAGACCATTACAGTCGGATCTCAGGCTGGGTGTGAGCAGAAAGTAGTTTGTTCTATTGTGGGGATGAATGATGCATCCATAATGGGAGGCAGTAATTTTGCCTGCATGTTGCAAATACCAAATTGGGGTCCAAATTGATGAGAGAGGGGCTGGGGTGCTGCCAGTGAGGACGAAGCTAACAGGTTTCACTTAGTGCTGTGAATATGGATGTCAGGGTCACCTTCTCCTCCTCTCTGCTCCCCCTCCCCATTCCCTTGCTCCCAGCCATTGCTTGTCCTCGCAGCTCGGTGTGTGACCACCTCCGCTGGCACTCGTGGAGAACGTGAGACAAAGAAGAGTTGGGGGATCACAGATTTTACTGTAGCTCTGACAACTGACAGTTACAGAAGGGTGTGTGTACAGGGTCCCAGCTGGAGCCTGGCAACTTTTCATCCAGGACCACTGCTGTTTTAAGAAATATTGACCAGCTAAGTTGTGCTGAAGACCAGCAAGGTCCAAGAAAGTATTTATGAGCACGTGCACCCCTCAAAGAACAGACTTGTCCATACTGACAGGACACTGCTTAATGAGCAGCTCGTCATCAGCGAGCATTGATGATGCAGTTGGGGGAAAAAATAACACAAAACAAAACACCCCCCACCCCACTCATCTACTAGAAGAGTCTTGTCAGCAGCAATACAGAATTACTGAGTCTGGAACAGACCTCCAAGATCATCAAGTCCAGCCTATGACCCAACACCGTGACATCAACCAGACCATGGCGCTAAGCTCCACATCCAGTCTCTCCTTAAACACCTCCAGGGATGGTGACTCCCCCACCTCCCTGGGCAGTCCATTCCAGTGTTCTATCACCCTTTCCGTGAGGAAGTGCTAACTAAGATCCAACCTAACCCTCTCCTGGCGCAGCTTCAGGCTGTGCCCTCTCATCCTGTCATGAGTTGCCTGGGAGAAGAGCCCGACCCCACCTGACTACAATTTCCCTTCAGGTAGCTGTAGAGTGATGAGGTCCCCCCTGAGTCTCCTCCAAGCTGAACACCCCTCCAAGCTGTCCCCCTCCAGCACCCCAATATCCTTCTGGCAGTGAGGGGCCCAGAAGTGCACCCAGTACTTGAGGTGTGGCCTCACCAGTACCAGGTACAGGGGGAAAATTACATCCTTAGACCTGCTGGCCACACTATTCCTGATAGAAGCCAAGATGCCATTGGCCTTTTGTGCCACCTGGGCACACTGCTGGCTCATGTTCAGCCAGTAACCAACCAGTACCCCCAAGTCCCTCTCTGCCAGGCCACTCATATTATCGGCCTCGGCCAATATATAGTTGCAAACTCCTTTAGTGCAGCAGCTGACAACGTGAAAAGAGCATGGGGACAGCAGAAACAAGAGGATACCACATCCAGCCACACCACCATCCCAGCCTCTTGGCAGGAAAAGATGTTTGCTGGCACTTGACATCCTTCGGTGCCAACGAAGGCAGCAAGGGGAGAGCAGAGAGTGCTGCTGGCCTTTAGGAAACAGCACAGGCCTCTCAGGATCAACCCGCCCCAGGCTGAATGCTCAGTACCACGAAAGTACCAGTCCATACTAAACAGCAGGTCAGAGCAGATGACTGTAATCTGGCCTTGAAATCGATGGGGTTTTGAAGCAGCATCACCGTTTTCTATTACTGTTACAATTTGCTGGGCTTTCTGTCCACACTAAGGCCAGATTGCTCAGACGGAAGAAAGCAAACAAGCTAATGAGTTGTTTTGAGTTGTTAAATGCAGGGTAGCTGCAGTCGGAGTGACTTGTATGTGTCACAAATGTCATAATGTTTTGCAGTTACCCAGACAACTCATGGAGGGGGTTGTCAGCTGAAAGCACTTATTTTGGACACCCTGAGGTTACATTTTAGTCCAAAACCCAAATTGCAGCCTCTGAGTAAAGGCTTCTTTCTACAGTGGTTATTTTTGTTATTATTATTATTTATTTATTTTTTTAAAAATCCCTTGCCATAAATAAAATGCCCCATCTTTGGGAAAGCTTTAGGGTGAGGATCACAAAACAGGTATTTGGCTTCATGCTGAGGCATTGACTCTTCCCTGTGTTTCAGTTGCTTTTTGAAAGGGACTTTTGAGGTGGTGGCAGCTACCAGGTTGACTGCCTTGTCCACAGTGGTGCTCAAATGAAGGCACTTGGAGTGAACTGGCACATCTTCCATCCACCTGGGTATTTCAAGATGTTCTCTTTGCTACGCTTTTCTCCCTTGTTCAATGAGTGTCTTCAGGGTGACCAGGATCAGAGAGAAACCATGAGGGAGATGTAACATTTTCTATAGGATTTGAGGTGCAGAAGGGCACGTCCCAATCTCCAACCTAACCATAGATTGATTCCCTAGCCAGGCAAAGCTACAGCTCAAAGAAGCAACTCTTTGTCAAAGGCCCCTGGAATTTCCTTTTTACCAGTCAAGTTCAACAGAAACGGTTCTTAAAAAAAAAAAAAAAGAGAGAGGAAAAAAAAAAAGGAAAAAAAAAAGTAATTCCTGCGTGCAATAAAAAGATACACTATCTGCTGAATGAAATATAAAGGCTTCACAGCAGCTGTCTCCTGAGTTTGCATTTACTGCTGCTCCTGATTGGAAGGCTTGATAAAGATAATGGGATTTTTTACCTCCCTCCCTCTCTCCGGAAGGTGGAAGTGTAACAAATTGGATTGGAGTATGTCTCTCCTTTGTGCCAGCTCGCAGAGGAGTGCGAAGATCTGATGAGAGAGGGGCCGGGGTGCTGCCAGTGAGGATGAAGCTAACAGGTTTCACTTAGTGCTGTGAATATGGATGTCAGGGTCACCTTCTCCTCCTCTCTGCCCTCCCTCCCCATTCCCTTGCTCCCAGCCATTGCGTGTCCTCACAGCTCGGTGTGTGACCACCTCAGCTGGCACTCGTGGAGGAAGGGAGAGTGCAGTGTTCCTGGGAGACTAGGAAGAGTTGGGGGATCACAACCAGGGCTCCTTTCCTTGTTATTACTCAGATGCATGATGAAGTGATTTTTATTTGGTCAAGGCAAACAGGATGAAAAACCAAAGCTGGATGATCTGAGCTTGCCCTGCAGGTCGTTTTCCTCAAGAGTCAGACTGGCCCTTCCTCCTCCTTGCGTGGCCTTTTTTTGCAGGAAGGCCAAGGGGAAGGGCTTTGCCATCCCTTGTGTGTGCAGGAGCACAAAGGGCTCATGGAGCACCCCTTCATGTCCTCAGCTCCCCCGGAGCAGAATCACAGGGTGTTAGGGATTGGAAGGGACCTCAAAAGATCATCCAGTCCAACCCCCCTGCCAGAGCAGGGTCACCTAGATCAGGTCACACAGGAATGCATCCAGATGGGTTTTGAATGTCTCCAGAGGAGGAGACCCCACTTCTTCTGCTTTGAGGACCTTACCCAGCCCTTGAATATAAATAAAGCACAGAGTAAGAGAAGCTCTCCCTACCCTTGATATCAGAGACTACAACACTGACAACCTTGTGAAACTACCCAAGTGTGTGTGTGTGTCTCTTCTCGAGGATGACTCAGGAGAGAGGAGGACCATAAGAACATGCAGAGCCCTGAAGGAGAGAGGTCAGAGGCACCATCCCCAAGAGACCATGAGGAAGGCACATAAGAAACACACTCCGTGGCAGTAAAATTGGGTTTGGCAGTTGGTGGAGCATTTTATAAGAACACCATTGCCCAGCCCAGCCTTGAGCATTTTGTGCTCTTCCAAGAAATTTCTGGGACCAGTTACCTTCTGGGAATCCAGTCCAGGTGGAATGAACAGAGACCATCATCCTTGGTCATCACAGGGATAATGTAGGTGAGGATCTAAGGAGCAGGTGTAAATCAAGGGCAGTTCAGGATCAGTGCTTAGCCAACATAACCTCTGCTTACTCCCTGAGTATCTCCAGCCAAAGTAACAACCAGCAATAAACACAGCAGATGACCTCTCCCTGCTAATTTAAATGAATAATAAAGGCAAGGGCAGCCTTCCCAATACATTTTAATTATGTGATAAGAAAACTGCTGAAACTAAAAGAAATTTGCAACGGTCCTTGCATTTTTATATTAGGAGAAGTAAGCAGGGGTGGCAGGTGATGTCTCCATATCCAAGAGTTCATTTTAATTAACTGCAGCAGAACAGACTTTCTGCTTCAGCTCTGGTAAACTGTTTGTGGCTTGGTCACCGTGACTGAGACATGACAACTGAAAAAGAAGCTTTGGATGGTCCCAGTTGTCTGTGGTGAAGCCACAGTTTTCCTTGGTGTCACCAGTTGATACTACGTTTTTCTCCTTTTGGGCTGTGTTTGTGTGTTCCTTGCCTATAGGCAGGTCTGTGAGCCCTCAGTGGGGAAAGTTGTGGTGATCCTCCACCTGGAGAGTTCTTCAAGAGTTGAGCAAAAGGTGGTACCCTGAGAAGTGACAGGATGCTCCAGTCCTAAAGAAGGAGAGAAGCATTGAGTGTTTTGGGGTGGAGGCTGGAGAACTGGATATGGTCAGAAACTGGAGCCCTTCTGCCCACAGACATGATGCTGAAGGCTGGGAGAAATTATGTGCTCCACAGAGCAAGGCATTGGTTTTACCTCTGGCTCTTCTACCTCTTGTGCCTCTCCTGTGCTCAAAGCTAAGGGCTTCCTGCTCTCCATCCTTTCTGAATTTGAGTAGCTGGGAGTATTGCTCAAGCAATACTGGGCCCAGTACAGCGTCTGGTGCTGTGCTGAACAAGACACAGGGGAGTCCTCTCTGTGGCTGGTTCTTGGCAGTTAAACCCATCTCAGGTATCACTAAAGGCTGTGTCTATGCTGCTAAAGGAAAGAGAAGCAGGGATGAAGTTCCCTGACACATTCATTTGCTCCTCTCCTGTGACAGCAGCTACATATGCAAGGAGAAGTTGGTTGTGGAAAAAGCCACTTTGGAGCAAGAGCAGAGCAAGGGAGTCAGACAAGAGTTAAGCAGTGTGAGTAACCAGGGTGCTAAAGCACCAGACCTTGCTCTGTTCTGCTCTGCCAGTGGATCAATAGCTCTCTGGTCACTGATTTATCTGTATAGACCACACCACTGTGTGCTGCTGTGCCCTAGTCTTGGACCTCTCATCTCTGTAGGCAGCTGCTCTGTGTTCTGTATCTCTATAGAGTGTTGCTCTTTAAAGGAGTGAATGTTTCCTGGGCAAAAGTTGGTTTGTGATAGCAATATCATTTTATCAAGGGAAAAGAAACCAGTCTGGATAACCCAGGACTTGGCTCTAAACTTTGCCACATGATTTTTGCATACTTTCCTGAATCATCTCCCTGAACCTTTCATGGTTTCATCCGGAAAGAGAACTTGGGACATTTGTGCATTTGTAGGGTAGGAGGCATCTGACAGAGCATAATGACAATGACTGACATGCTGCTACATGGATGCAGCCTTCACGTGTGTGATCCTGTGGGTTATGGACACAGAGATGGCCAGGGTTCTGTCCCCATATCTCAGAGGCTTTGCACAGCAGAGTTCAATGTCCCTGTTCTCCTTGCAGAGTGGCGGCAAGCAAGTGGCGCAAGGATGATCCTTCAGGATGAAGACATCACAACCAAGATAGAGAATGACTGGAAGAGACTCAACACGTTGGCACACTATCAGGTAACTGTGGGAGAGGATGGGTGGAAGGTAGATCAGTTAAAGTGAGAAGGAGAAGGGCAAAGTGTTATTCTCTAAGATGCAGAGATAAAGAACAGTTGAATAGGCAACTGGACAGAACGCACGTGTTGAGTACCTCCATCCTGCTGACATCCATCTCTGCACAACACTGATACCCATAAGAGAGCTCTAAAGATGTCCAAAAATAACTTATGCAAGTGATAGATATCATGGAAAATTGGAATTTTGGTCAAAAGCTCCCCCTACTCCTTTCCCTCCTTGCCAAAAGAAAAAAAAAAGCACCTCATTAAGTTCAATCCAATGCTGACAGTTTTGTCATTTCTTCAATCACACTTTAGCAATCTATGTTCCAGAATAAGATTTTTTTTTCCATTTAAGAGCTGACCTGAGGAGGCAGCAAGCAATAATTTGAAAAGGAAACAAAACTTTTCACTTCAGATCAACTGAAGCACTGCTGGCTGACTCCAAACCAATTCCTTTTCAGGGGGAGCAGGGATGTTATTTCACCACCAAACTGGGTGCAATTTTCTTTCCCTTCTGTGTTTTTTCCAGTTGTTTGCTTCAGGCAATGAGCTCCCAGCTATATATGGATGAGCTGGAGAAGAACAGATCTCAGCTTCCAGGGTGCTGAGCTCTATATCATTTACCCTGGCCACCCTGAGGGTAGACAAAAAGCATGCTGGGATGGACATTGGTAGTCCCGTTGACTCAGTTTCCCCATCTTTAGTGTAGGGCTAAAACTACAAAGAGCCAATAATTACCTTCTATGATTGCTGAGGGGCTATTTAATTAGCCTCTGCAGTGCTTTGAAGATGAAAAGCTCTATGTAAGTGCTAATTATTATTATTACACAGACAAGAGTTAGATGTTGTTAGCAGGGCTTTTTTTTTTTTCACCTATCTCCTTTTTATGATGTCTTATTTATCACAGATATTCCTGATATGGTTTCTCTGAGCCACTGGCCTATTAACATTTCCAGTATGGGACTCACATGAATTGTCCAGCTGTAGAACTGGATAGCCTGGGTCGTTTCAGAAAGCTCTGTTCTCTGTTGAAATACTATCCCATGACATCCTGGAGGACAGCCACTCCAAACTCCTGGCTGAGACCTTCTGACACGGCAAAGAGAAAGAAGTTGTGGTAGTCACTTCAGTCTGACAGTGTATTTGTCATGTGGAAGGGGGAGATTGTGTATGGAGAGCTTGACAGGGTCAGTCAACGTGGGGAATGGAGATACCCATTTCTGAGATAGGTGCCTGGATATCACTTGCAGTCAAGGTGGAAGGAATAAAAAATTTCACATCGTGTTTTACTATCCTTATGGGACATCCCATCTTTGGTGTTTGAAATATCAGGTGATTTTATGTTCCTGTTCTGTATAAGAGCTTCCTTGTGAAGAGCCTGCCATCAGCTTCACTGAGGTGAATACAAAGACTCACGTTGTCATCACTGGGCTTTGAATCTGGACCTGAATGGAGCAGAGTCTGCATTGTCATCAGTTGTCATATTGTCCAAGTGCAGGCTTCCAGTGGTGTAATGGGAGATTTTGTCCCTTTTTTGTTAATAGGCCCACTGAAGCTTTGGGCCAAAACTACTGTCCTGCCTACAGTGACACTAATTTACTGCTCAGTTTCTGCTACTTGAATTTCATGTCCTTGGCATGCTCATCATCCAGTTTTCTGAAGCTTGTTGACAAAGTCCCTTTTTCTCTACAGGTGCCAGATGGATCTGTAGTAGCTTTAGTCTCCAAGCAAGTCACTGCCTACAATGCAGTCAACAACTCCACGGTCTCACGGACTTCAGCCAGCAAGTATGGTAAGGATTTTTTTTTCCTATATTATATGATTCTTTGCTAAATTATATGATCCTGCTCTGGCAGGGGGGTTGGACTTGAAGATCTCCAAGGTCCCTTCCAACCCCTGACATCCTGTGA